>LNKV01000214.1:15254-27395 GCA_001465935.1 Clarireedia homoeocarpa
TTTAATATTTAAAAAAAATATTAATAAATAAAAAATTATATTAAATTTATAAATAATAATTTAATTAATCTATTAATTTTAAATTTTTAATATTATTTAAAATATTTTATTTTTATTTAATATTATTTTTAATATTATTAAAATATTTAATAAATTTTTTTTTAAAAAAGTAAGTTTTTAATATTAATAATAATATTTTAATAATTATAAAATATATTAATAAATAGTTAATAAAATTAATTTTATTAAAATATATATAATTTAAATTAAATTAATTAATTAAATTATTAATATATATTAATATCTTTTTTATTATATTTATATTTTATTATTTATTTTTTATAATTTTTTCGAAATTAAAAAATATATTAAAATAAAAATAATTTTATTAAATTTATAAAAGTTTATTTAATTAAAATAAATATTTTTTAATTATTTTTTAATTATTTTTTAATTATTTTTTAATATTTTTATATTTTTAAAAACTTAATAATTTAATTTTAAAATTAATAAAAAAGAAATTAATAATAATATCTTAATAATATTAAATTAGATTATTTATTAATAAAGTTCAAGTTTTTTTAATAAAAATTTATTAAAATTATTTTAAATATTAATATTTTAATATTTAATAAATATATTAAAAAGTAAAAAACTTTTTTAGATAAATAAATAATTTATTTATTAATTTCTAATTTTAAATTCTTTAATATTATTTAATATTATTTAAATAAATAATTTAAACTTAATATTATATTTAATATTAAAGTTTTAAAAATATTAGAAATAATAATAATAATAATATTTTAAAAACTAAAAAATATATAAAAATATATTTAATTAAAAGATATCTTTCTATTTATATTTTTAATAAATTTTAATAATTTTTTAATATTTTTAATAAAAATTCAATAATATAAAATAAAAATTATAAAAATTAATATTAATAATAATATTTTAATAATATTATAATAATATTAAATTATAATTAATTAGAATATCGAAAGATTAAATTAATTTAAAATTATAATAAGTTATTTAATAATTAATTTATTAAAAGTTAAATATATTTAAAATTTAAATATATATAATATTAAATATAATAAAAATATATTAAAAATTTAATTTTAATAGTTTTTTTTTAAATTAATAAAAAAGTAAATAAATATATAAGAAAATTAATTTAATATATTAAATATTAAGATTTTAAATATATAATTTAATTTTATTAATACTAAATTAAATATAAATTATATTTATAACTTTATATAATCTTTTAATATTTTTATAATTTTTATAATATTTAAAATAAAGTTTATTTATATTTAATTTTAAAATATATTAATTATTTTAAAAATTATATTAATAATTTAAAATTATATAAAATATATAAAATAATAAAAAGAACTTTAATTTTTAAATTTAAAAATATTATTTAATTATTAATTTAATATTTAATATTAAACTTAATATTAATTTATTTAAATTTATTTAATATAATATTTTCTTTAATATTATTAAATCTAAATTTTAATTTTAAATATATTTATTATTTATTATTTATTTTCTTTATTAAAATTAAATTTTTAATATAACTTTATTTTATATAATATTATATATATTTAAACTTTATATATATTTAATTACTAATAAATTATTTATTTATTTAAAGTTAAAAAATAAATTTAATATATATTAATTTAATTTATAACTTTTTTTAAATATTAAATTTAAAATTAATATTAATTTAATTTTATAATTTTTTAAAATTAGATTTTTATTAAATTATTATAAACCTTTTTTTAATATTAATTAAATTAATTTATTTAATTTAATATTATTTTAATATTTTATATTTAGATTTATTTAATTTAATATTTTCTTTAATATTTTTAATTTAAATTTAAAAGTTTTAAATTTATTATTATTTATTTTTTTAAATTAAAATTAAACTTTTAATATTCTTTATTATATATAATATTATATATATTTAAATTTATATATATTTAATTATTAATAGATTAACTATTAATTAATTTATTATAATTTTAAATTTATATAAGTTAAAATAAATAAATAAAAATTATATTTAAGAAAAATAAAATCGATTTTAATAAAAATATAAATTTATTTTTAATAATTTTTATTATTATAAAATATCTTAAATTTAATAGTTAAATATATAATATTATATCTATTTAAATTTTATATATATATTTAATTATTAATAAAATAATTATTAATTATTTTATTAAAATAAAATAAAACTAATTTTTAATATTTATAATTTATTAATTAAAGTTTATATTTAAATTAATTTTTAATTTAATTAAAATATTTTAAAAAATATATTAAATTAAAAAAATAAAAAAAATATTAATTTATTAATATTTTAAATTAATAATTTTAAATATATTATTTAAAAACTTAAAATTAAAATTAAAATTAAACTTTTAATAATTTAATAATTTTTAATAATTTTAATATTTTTAAATTATTTAAATTAATTTAATTTTTTAATATTCTAATTAATTATAATTTAATAAATTAAATAAAATACTTTATTTTATTATATAATTTATTATTATTAAAATATTATTATTATTATTAGTTTTTATAATTTTTTACTTTATATTTTAATTAAATATATTTTTATTATTTATATTTAAAATAATTGTTTAACTTTTATTAATTATTAAATCTAATTTTTTTATTAATATAATTAATATAATTATAGAAATTAATATTTATTAATATTATTTATTATTTATTATTTAAACTTTTAAATTAATATATTTAATTTTTTAAATAATTTAAATATAAATTTTTTAAATTAATTTATTTAAAATAATATAATTAGATTTAATATAATTATTTTTTATTTTTTTAAATAATTTCTTAAATTAATAATTTTAAATATATTATTTAGAAATTACAATTTTAATTAAAACTTTTAAAATATAAAAACTTTAATAATTTAATTTTTAATAATTTTAAAAACTTTTAATTAAATTATAATATAAATTAAATTAAAACTTTAAAATTATTTAATTTTAATTTATAATATTTTATTATTTTTTTAACTTTTTTAATTTATAATTTAATTAATTTTAAAAGTATTTAAAATATAAATTTTAATTTAAAATAATATTTTATAAAATATTTTTTTTAAATTTTAATATATTTAATAAAATAAAATTAGTTTTAAAAAAATTAAAAACTTTTAATAATTTATTAAATTTTAAATTAATTAAAACTTTTTATTAACTTTCTTTTAAAATTAATTAAATTATTAAAAAAAATTAAATTTATTATAATTTCTTTTAAAATTAATAAAAAAGTTAATAAATATATTAAAAATTAAAAAATTATTAAATATAATTAAACTAATTTAATATTTTTATTATTAAGATTTTAAATATATAATTTTATTATATTATTAATTAATTAAAATTAAACTAAAATATTAAATATTAAATATTAAATATTTAAAAATTATTAACTTGAAATTTATTTAATTAATTGAATTAATATTAATTATTATAATCTTAAAAATTAAAATTATTTAAAAATTAAAAAATTTATTAATTAATATATAATAATTTTTTTAATTATTAAATATATTAAATAAAGTTTTTAAAATATATTTTTAAAAATTAATAATTTAAAATTTATTTTTAAAACTTTTAATTATATTAAAAGTTCTTTAAATTAAAATCTTTTTTTAATATCTAATTAATTAACTTTTAAAAATAAAATTAATATTTTAAAAATAATATTATTTTTTAAATTTCTTATATTAATTAATTTAATTTAAAGTATTTATAAAATTGATTTTTAATTAAAATTAATAATTAGTAAATTCAAAAGAATTTATTTAATTAAAATAAAAAAAGATTTTTAAATTAAATAAAATTAATTAAAAAATTATTAATAAAGTTTATTTAATTATTTTTAATTTATTTTATAAAATTTATAATTTATTTATTAATTTTAATTATTATTTAATTTATTAATATTAAATAATTAATTTAATTTTATTTTTAATTTATATTAAAAATCTTTTTTTAATTATTAATTTTTTAATATAGTTATATATAAATAATATTATATTAATAATTAATTTTATTAATTTTAAAAAAAATTTATAAACTTTATATATTTAAAATAATTAATAATATTAAATTTAATTTTAAAATATAAAATAAAATTATTTCTTTTTAAATTATTAAATAATTATATTATATATTTTTTAAATTAATTATTTAATTAATATTTAAATTAGTTTTATTTTTTTATTTTATATTAATTATATATTATATATATTATTAATATTTTAAATTATAACTTTTTATATTAATATAAAAATAAATTAATTTTAAAAACTAATTTTATTTTTTTTCTAATTTAATATTTTTAAATTATTTAAATTAGTTTAAAATTGTTTAATTAATAAATTATTTTAAAAAGATTCTTAATAGTAAAATTATTAAAAATAAAATTAATTAATTAATTAATTTAATAAATTTAAAAAAATCTAATTATTTAAATTCTTTTTTTAAAATTAAAATAAAAATTAAATTAAATATATAAATAAAATATAGATTTAAATTAATTAACTAATTAATTAAATTAAATTAAAAATATATAATTTTTAATTTATATTAATTTTTTATTAAAAAGAAAAAAATTAAAGATTATTAAAAATAATATTAATATTAAAATAATATATTAAATTAAGAAATAATAAAAAAGTAAAAACTAATTATATTTTAATTTATAAATTAATATTTAAATTTAAATCTCGGTATTTTTTTAAAATTAAATAAATAATTATTAATATATTTTATTAATTAAAATTAAATTTAATAAATAATAATAAATATAAATATAATAAAAAAGAGATTATAAAATATTTATTTTTTAATTATTAATTATTTATTAATATTAAATTCAAGATTAATATTATTTTAAAATTTATATAAAAAATTAATATTTTATATTTAAATTTATTTAATTTAATATTTAAAATAATTTTTTATAAAATTCTTATTTTAAACTTTAATATATTTAATAAAAGAAAATTATTTTTAAAAAAATTAAAAAATTTTAATATAATTTTAAAATTAATTTAATTATAATTTTTTTTAAATTAATAAAAAAGTTAATAAATATATTAAAAATTAAATTTATATTATTAGAATTTTAATTAAAATTAAAAAATTATTAAATATAATTAAATTGATTTAATATTTATATTATTAAAAATTTAAATTTATAAATAATTAAAATATTTAAATATTATAAATAATTTTTAATAAAAATTTATTAAAAATTTAAAATTTAAATATTAATATATATTTTCAAAATTCTTATAATTATTATTATATTAATAATTTAATTAAAGAAAAAAA
This sequence comes from Clarireedia homoeocarpa, assembly GCA_001465935.1. Taxonomy (NCBI): domain Eukaryota; kingdom Fungi; phylum Ascomycota; class Leotiomycetes; order Helotiales; family Rutstroemiaceae; genus Clarireedia; species Clarireedia homoeocarpa. The sequence continues at coordinate 20,669 of LNKV01000214.1, forward strand.
ATTAATATATTTAAAATAATTAATATTTATAATAAAATTAATTAATTAAAAATTAAAAATAATTTATTTTTAAAAGTTATTTTAATTAATTATTTATATTAAAGAATTTTAATATTTATTATTTTTAATAAAATTCTAATATAATTAATATATAAAATAGAATTTAATTAATTAAATTAATATTAATAATTATAATTTCGAAAATTAAATTTTAATAATTTTTTAATATAAAATATTTAAGAAAATTAAAATTATTAAAATTAAATTTTTTCAATAATTTTTAATTATTTTTATTATATTTTTTAAAATCTTTAATTTATTAATATTAAATAATTAATATAATATTAAATAATTAATATAATATTTAAAAATTAATAAAAAATATTAATAAAAAGATTTAATTATTTAATTTAAATTAATTATTTTAAAAAATATATTATTTTAATTAATATTTAATAATTAAATTAAAATATTTTTTTATTAATATTAATATTTTTTAAAATAATTTAATAAAGTNTATTAAAAGATTTTAATATTTATTATTTTTAATAGAATTTTAATATAATTAATATCTAATCTAATTTCTAGTTAATTAACTAAATCGAAAATAATAATTTTAAATTTTTAAATAATTTTAAAATTAAAACTTTCTTTTAAGATTTTAATTTATTAATTTTAGATTTAATATTTATTACTTTATTAATAATTAGTAAATATTAAATAATTTAAATTTAAATTATTTACTAATTTTATTTATAATTAAAAATCTAAACTTAATTTAAAATTATTTGAATTTATTTTAATTTTTTAATATTAAAAAAGTTAATTAGAATTTATTTAAGTTTAATCTAATTAATAAAGTTTAATTTTTAATTAAATTTTTTTAAAATTTAAATATTTAAAAAAAATTAATATTAAAAGTTTAAAAAAAATTAAAATTAATTTTAAATTAAAAAAACTATTAATTAATATAAAATAAATATCTTTTAATTATAAAATATATTAAATAAAGTTATTAAAACTACTTTTTAAAAATTAATAATCTAAAGTTTATTTTTAAAACTTTTAATTATATAAAAAACTATTTAAATTAAAACTTTCTTTTAATTTCTAATTAATTAATTTTTAAGAGAAAAATAAAAGTTTTATAAACTACTTTATTCTCTTAATTTTTAATATTAATTAGTTTAATTTCAGATATTTATAAAATCGATATTTAATTGAAATTAATAAATAATAAATTAGAAAGAATTTATTTAATTAAAATTAAAAGAAAAACTTTTAAATTAAATAAAATTAATTAGAAAATTATTATTAAAGTTTATTTAATTATTTTTAATTTATTTTATAAAGTTTATAACTTATTTATTAATTTTAATTACTACTTAATTTATTAATATCAAATAATTAATATAATATTTAAAAAGTTAATAAGAAGATATTAATAAAGAAATTAAATTATTTAATTAAAACTATTAATTTATTATATAACTTTTAAATTAGAAATAAATTTAAAAAGTTTATAATTAATATTAAATTATTTTTAGTAATTAAAATCTAAGAAAATTATATATTTAAATAGAAAATATTAATTCTTTTTTTAATATTAAAAAGATTTTCGAGTATATATTTAAAAACCGATTATTAATAATTTTAAAAAAGTTAAAACTATTAATTAATTTAATAATTTAAATTAATTTCTTTTTAAAAGTTAAATAATTTTAATTAAAATTTAATAACTAAATTAAACTTTTTCGATTTATTAATATTAGAATCTTTTAAAATAATTTATTTAATTTAATTTTATTCTTAATTTATATTAAGAATCTTTTTCTAATTATTAATTACTCGATCTAGTTATATATAAATAATATAATATTAATAATTAATTTAATTAATTTTAAGAAAAACTACTAGATTTTAAAAAGAGAAATTAATAAATTTTATATATTTAAAATTATAAATAGTATTTAATTTAATTTTTTAAATAAATTAATAATTAATTAAATTATATATTTTTCTAATTTTATTAAATAACTCGAGATCTAATTTAATAATATATTAAATTTTAAAAACTATATTTTAATTTAGATTAATTAAATTAAACTAGTTTTTTTTTAAATTAATTAATTAATTAATATTTAAATTAAACTTATTTCTTTTATACTTTATTAATTTTATATTATTTATATTATTAGTATTTTAAATTATAACTTTTTTATTTAATATAAAAAATAAATAAATTTTAAAAATTAATTTCGATTTTTATAAAATCTAGTTTTTTAAAAAAATTTAAAGGTTTTTAAAACTAGTTTATTAATATTAATAAATATTAAAATTAATTTAATATTTTTTAATATCTAACTTATTAATATTAATTAATAATATATTCTTTAATTATTTAAACTAATTTAAAATTACTTAATAAATAAATTAATATAAAAAAATTATTAAAAATAAGATTATTAAAAATTAAATTATTAAAAACTTTTTAATAATTCTAATTTAATTATAAGTTTAATTAAATTAATTAAGTTAAATAATTAATATATTTATTAATTAATTTAATAAATCTTAAAAAAATTTAGTTTTTTAAATTTCTATTTTAAAATAATATTAATTTATTTTCAATTTAAATTAATTTGTGTTCAAAGAAAAATAAAGTAAAAAGTTATTAAAAACTAATATTAATATTAATATTTAATTAATATTTTTTTTATATTAATAAATTATAAATATTAATTAAAAATAATATCGAAATTAGATTAATTTTAATATATTTAAATTAAAAACTAATTAATATATATAAATAAAATATTAATTTATATTAATTAATATATAATAAAAAATTAAAAGAAATTATATAAATAATTAAATTAATTAACTAACTAATTTAGTTTAATTAAAAATATATAATTTATAATAATAATTAAATTAATTTAAAAAAATTAAAAACTTTAAATAATAATTCTAATTAATTATAATTAATATATATATATAAAGTTAATAATTAAATAATCGAAAAAGATATTAATATTAAATTAATTTAGATTTCTAATTATTATAAAGTTAAAGAAAATAAAATAACAAATAAATTAATAAAAGAAATTATTAAATTAAAATTAACTTTTTATAAAATTAACTTTATTTATTTAAAAGTTAATATTAAATATATTAAAAATTAAAAATAAAAACTAATATTAAAGAAAATTATTAAATCGAGATATAATAAAGAATTAGAAACTAATTATATATTAAAATATAAATTAACTTTTAAATCTAAAATCTCGATCTTTTTTAATATAAAAAAAACTATTATTAATATTTTTTATTAATTAAAATTAAATTATAATTATATTAAAACTTATATATATTAATTTAATATAATTAATAATAATAAATATAAATATAATAAAAAAGAGACCCTCGAATATTTATTATTAATATATTAATTATTAATTAAATTTTATTTAAAATTTAAAAATAAATTTAATATAAACTTCTTTAATTTATATTTTTTTTTAAATATTATTTTTAGAATCGAAGTTAACTTTAAATTTATTTAAAAGATAGAAATTATTATTTAGAAATATTATTTAATATAAATATATAATCTTTAAATTATAAATTATTAATTTATTATTAATATTTCCTTTTTTTTCTTTTAATAATTTATATAAGTTTAAGATTATAATAAATTAATTAATAGTTATTTTATTAATATTTAAATATATATAAATATATTTAGAATAGAATTCAAGACTCTCGAATCGAAAAAATATATATAATTATTAAAAATAATTTAATTTTTCTCGAATATAACTAATTATAATCTAATAAATCGAATAAAGTTATTAGTTTTATTATATAATTTAATACTATCAAGATATTATTATTAACCTTTTTTTAATTAATTTTAAAACTAGATTATTAAATTTTCAAAAATTTAAAAATATTAAAAAATAATCAAAAATTAATAATAAAATATATAAAAAATACTATTTTTTAATATATTAACTTTTATAAATTTATTAAATTAAAAATCACTTTAATATAATATTTAGTTTTTAAATTATTATTAATATTATTAAATTTACTTTATATTATTAAAATTATTTAAAATCGATTATTTATTTTAATAATATTAAATAATAATATTAAACTAAACTATTAATTTAAATTTAATAAAAATAATATTAAAGAAATATTAAACTCTTAGATAATTTAAAAGAGTTTTTTCAAGGTTAATATACTTTTTAATAAAAAAGATATTAATATTTATTAATATAAAAAACTCTTTTATATTAATTAATTAAAATCTTTTCTTTTTAATTACTTTTTTAATTATATTTATAATTATATATTTTAATTTACTAGTTTTTTTAAATATAGTAATAAATATCTCGATATTATTAATATTATTTACTATTATATATTTTAACCCGGAAATTAATATATCTAGTCTTTTTAATAATCTTAATATAAACCCTTTTTTTAAATTTATTATAAATAAGATCTTATTTTATTTATTTAAAAGAACTAAGTTTTTCTTTTTAACTAATTAAATTAATAAAAATCCGAGAACTATTATTAAATTTATTAGTAATCCTATTATTATTAAAATCTTATAAGTTTATAATTTATTAATTAAAGCTTTTTTATTAATTAAATCTAGAGAAAAATAAATTAATATTTTAAATTTAATTAAAATCTTCTAGAAATATACTAAATTTAATTAAATTAAAAAAATTAGTTAACTATTAATTAAATAAATTAAAATTAAAATTATTATTAATATATTTAATATAATTAAAATAATTTAAATTAAAGTTAAATCTTTTAATATCGAAAAATTAAATATTAATCTAATTATTCTATTTAATATTAAGTTTAATATTAAATTTAATATTATAATTAAACCTTCTTTTACTTTTATAATTACTATTAATACTATTAATTTCTTAACTATTATAAAAGTTAAAAAGTTTATTAAAAAAATTATAAAAATTATAAAAAAATTTCTCGAATCGAAAAAATATAAATTCTTATTAAAAATAATCTAATCTTTTAATATTCCAATTAATTATAATTTAATAAATTAAATAAAATAATCTATTTTATTATATAATTCGTTATTATCAAGATATTATTATTAATATCGATTTTAACGATTTTTACTTTATATCGCGACTTTTTATTAACTTTTTTAAAAATATAAAAATAATTAAAAATAATTAAAAATAATTAAAAATCTATTAAAAAATATATAAAAAATATAATAATAGATATATTAATATTAATTATAATTCGGTAGATCAAATAAAACTATTAGTTTTATTATATAATCTAATATTATTAAGATATTATTATCGACTTTATTTTAATTAGTTTTAAAACTAGATTATTAAAATTTTCGAAATTTTTAAAATTATAAAAATTATTAAAAACAATTAAAAATCAATAATAAAATAAATAAAAAATACTATTTCTTAATAAATTAGTTTTTATAAATTTATTAAACTAAAAATTATTTTAATATAATTATAAGATCCCGAGATATTATTATTATTATTAAATTTACTTTATATTATTAAAAATCGATTATTTATTTTAATAATATTAAGTTATAATATTAAACTAAAATATTAATTTAGATTTAATAAAAATAATATTAAAGAATAATTAAATTATAAATCTATTTAATAAAGCTTTTTCAAAGTTAATATATTTTTTAAAAAAAAAAGATATTAATATTTATTAAAATAAAAAACTCTTTTATATTTATTAATTAATTAAATAACTAGAATTAAATTATTATTTCTTTTCTAATTACTTTTTTAACTATATTTATAATTATATACTCTAATTTATTTATTTTAATTAATATAATAATAAATATATTAATATTATTAATACTATTTATTATTATATATTTTAACCTAGAAATTAATATATCTAGCTTTTTAGATAATCTTAGTATAAACTCTCTTTTTAGATTTATTATAAATAGAATTTTATTTTATTTATTTAAATAAATAAACTCTTTTTTTTTAACTCTTTAAATTAATAAAAATCTGAAGATTATATTTAATTAATCTATTAATATAAATCCGATTAATTAATTAATCTTAAAAGTTTATAATTTATTAATTAAAGTTTATATTATCTTTAACTTTTATAATTTAAAAATACTTTTATTAAATTTAATCGAAATATTCTAAGATTATATCAAATTAAAAAAAAAATAAAAAAGATTATTAATTTATTAATATTTTAAGTTAATAATTTAAAATATATTATTTATAAAATAGAAGTTTTAATTAGATTTTTAAAAACTTAAAAGTTAATTTAATTTTTAGTTAAAATCTTTAATATTAGAAAATTAAATATTAATTTAATTATTTTATTTAATATTAAGTTTAATACTAAGTTAAATATTATTTCTAAACTTTTTTTTACTTTAATAATTACTATTAATATTAATAATTTCTAGATTATTATCGAAGTTAAAAAGTTTATTAAAAAGATTAAAAATATTATTAACTAATTAATTCTAATTTAAAACTAATATATATTAATTTCTTTATTTTAATTTTAAAATTTATTTAATAAAGTTTTTAAATTATTTAAAAAAATAAATTTTAGTTTAAAATAATATTATATAATATTTTAATTAATAACTTTAATATATTTAATAGAATAGAATTAGTTTTAAATAAATTTAAGA
>LNKV01000218.1:0-12442 GCA_001465935.1 Clarireedia homoeocarpa
GCTAATTTGGACTGAAAACGGGCTAGCTTCGTTCCAAGGGGGGAATTTAAAGGGCTAGATCTTTTCTAGGTTAGTTAGGTCGACTAGCGGGTGTATTGATCGCCTAATCCGGTTAACTTGGCTTTGCTTAATAGCTAGCTTCGGGCCCGACTTCGATCCTAGCTTATTTAGGCTTGTAGCAAAGCTGGAAGAGCTAAAGAGCTCCCGGTAACCTAGCTCCCGGTGACCCTGTTCCCGGTGACCCTGCTCCCGGTGACCCTCCCAAAGTAGTTTGCTAATTGGGTGGTTTTGAGCTAATTTAAGCGACCGGAGGGCGTATTGACGATTGGCGCTAGCAAGTCTGATATCGGGGGGTACTAGGCCTGCCTCTATATCTATCGGCGCTAGCGGGCTAGTCTTAAAAACCCCTAAAATTTTCCGAAGAGCGAGGTTTTATAAAAATCGAAATTAGCTTTTAAAGCTTGTTTGTTCTTTATACCAAATAGGAAAGCTGTAGTCCGAGACGCTAGTAACGCAAACAAGGTATAATTGCTGAAGTGCAAAAGGGGTAAGTCCGGTAGAGGTGCTAGCAAGTCGATTAACGCGAAGAAAAGCTGATTTAGCTTGACTAATTCGAATTAAAACATAGTTTTTATAAGTTAACTTATTGTTAAACCAGATTCCGAGCTATCTAACTAAGTTAGAGGGGTATATAACTTGATTAATTGTTAATTTGACTGAATTAGTCGCTGATTTCCCCGAGAAAAAATAAATTAGCTTGGTTTTCTCTAAATCAAATTAGATAGTATTCGCTATTTCAAGTATATAAAGCTTACTAGCTTCTCTTTCCAAGATCTAGTAGTTTTTTTTGAGACTAGTCGAACTAGCTACTAACACTATATCGTCTATATACGACCAGATCGGGTAGCTAATAGTCGGAAAAAGATTCCTAATATAAATCAAGAATAAAATCGGACTAATCGGGCTACCTTAAGGTATTCTAGTATTAATAGGTCGAAAAGGCTCAATTTAGTTGTTGAACGCTAATCGAAGTTATCTAGCCTCTAAGAACGAGCTAACCTAAGCGATTAAAGTAATTAGTAACTTTAAGTCTTTTAAAACTTCTAGTAATCGGTTCTTGGATATATAATCGAAAGCCCCTTTAATATCGAGAAAAAGGACTGATAATTTTTATCCGATTGTATAGTTCTCCTAGATTTTAGCTACTAAAAGTAACTCGGTATCGACTGCGGACTTTTTAAATCTACTTCTAATTTGGGAGTCGTGTAACAAGCTAGTAATCTCGGCTAAATAGTTTAGTCTCTTTGCTAGTATCCTTTCACTAACCTTCTCTAAATAATTAAGAAGTAATATCACTCTATAAGCTTTCAAGATCGAATAATCTAGTTTTTTCGACTTTTTAAGTATCGCGCCGGTTGCCTGGCGCTAGCAAGTCGGATAGTAGCCAAAGTTGATAAATAGGTTGTAAACTTTATAAAAATAGTTAGGAATAGCTAAATAAGCTTTATTGATAATTTCCTGACTAATTCCGTCCGGCCTAAGTGTTTTTCCTTTAACTTTAGTTGAACAAGCTCTTTCTAGCTCGCTAATTGCTAGCTTAGGCTAGGTATCGACTTTATAAGTGTCCCAAGTTGAACTAGTCGATATTGGGGATTATAGGAACAAAGTAGTCTGTAAGACTTCCGCTTTTCCCTCGAAAGTTGATTGATTAGAAATCGAGGGGAGGTTTCGACTTAAATAGCTTTTTGTATAACTAAAAACTTTAAAAATAAGCTTCGGGTTACTAGTTTCTAAAAAATAGTTCCAGTAACTCCGTTTAGTATATTTTATAACCGAGAAATATTCGTTTCTAGCAAGTCGATAGCTTTCTTGATCTAAAGTCGATTTAGACTCTCTTTGAACTTTTAACATCGATTTTCTTAAATGTTTAAGTTCGGAGGTCTACTAAGACTTAGCTCTCAGCTTAGGCTTTATTTTCGGAATTGTACTAGCCGACGCTAACCCGATTAGTCGAACGAATTCCGAGCTAATCGTTTCTAAAAACTCGAAGTTAGACACTTCTAAATTTAAACCGATTCTCTTGAGCTCTAGGGGGTCTTGGTTGAGAATTAGGCTTTTATTAGTCAGATCGACTAAAGTAGACTTAAATAATTCCCAATCAGCCTTCTTAGTATCAAAGAATTGAAGTAGATTCGAATAGCTTTGAATTGAGTTCAAGTTTTTAATCGTGAATAAAATCGGTAAGTGATCTGAACCTAGGTTGTCTAGTACTTGCTAGTTATCAATACACCTCGCTACTGAGGAAGTAGCGAGTGTTAAATCTAAAACTAACAAACTAGACCCTCGAAAGAAGGTTTTAGTACTGGGATTATTTAAAAGCTCTAGGTTATTATCCTCGATCTAGTCGACTAATCGGGAACCAGGTTGGGTATTAGTCGTATTAGAGTCCTATTAAGGATAATAAGTATTAAAGTCCCTTAATATAAACGAATTAGTCGAGATAGTTCTTTTAAATAAATTTCTTTCAACTGTTTTAACTCTTTCGCCTTCGACTTAGCTAGTTTCGTTGTAAATATTGACTATTTCGAGTATATTGATACCTTGGCCTAGTTTGACTATTAATAAGTCCGAATCCGAATTATCAACTACTAGCGTTATACTAGTCGCGAGGACTTTTGAAGTATAAACTAAAGTTCGAGGTTTATAATTTCGAGAGGGAGCTAGAAGTTGATTAAAGCTAGTATAAACTATCGATCGACTATTTAAGTAATTTAAGTCTTCTATAATAATCCAAAGTTCCTAGATTATTAATAAGTCGATTTTTAACTTAATAGCTAACTTAAGAGCTAATTCAGTTCCCGGTGAACTTTTGTTTAAATTCAGTTATAAGACTCGGATATCTTGGCTATTCATAGACTCAAATTAAGTCTTTTCGTAGCTTTATACACCTCGTACGATTTTAAGTCGCTAGCGTAATTTTTAAAGTAATTAGTATACTTTGGAACTAAGTAACTATAAGCTTTTCCTCGGGCGTTACAAACGCTGCAGGAGTACTAGGAGGTTATATACGGCTTAGTATATAGTCTATATTTAGCTTGTTTTCGGTAAAATTAAGTTACGTGCCCGAAACCTTGATAGTAAGAGTACTGAGTTGACTTTAAAACTGAGAGTAGCTTCTCAGCTTTAACCGAGATTCCAGCGATATAGACCCGGTTTCTAATATACCGGTCAACTTCCTTACTAGTCTTAAACGAGACTACAACTGATCCGGCTCGCTTAATCGAGCAGTTAGCTTCTGAACTTAACTAATAAAGAGTTCTAATTAGTTTAAGATTTAAAGAGCTATTAAAAGTCTTTAACTCTTCTAGGACTAGTTCTATGCTTTCAGGGGTATTAAAGTCCAAAGTAGGTATACTATATAACACTACTTTATATAAGAGTTCGTCTTTTTAAATAGATTTGAAATTAATTAAATTTTTCTAGATATCGAGCTTTTCGATTAAAAAGTCGGTTATATAAAGAGGGGTAGTTGTTAAAATAAAGTTTTTACTAGTAGAGGTACTAGTAATAGCCGAAACAACCGGTCTTTTAACTCCTTTAGCTTCAAAAGCCTTATTGATCGAGTTGCGAACTGCGAGAGCCGAGAAGTTGTTATAGTATAATATTATATTATATACTAAGATTAGCTGATTTTGAGGTTTAGGCTTAACCGTTTTAGGCTTAGCTTGCACAGTCGTCCAATCAGAGGTATTTGAAGCCCCTTTAGCTGTAATATTAACGAAAGAAGGCTGGGCTAGATTTTAAGCGATTTTAAGAGGTTTTGAAGATACGAGAGTTACCGGGAGCACTAGGGTTACTAGAAGGTGTTGGGTTACTGGAGGCTGGGTTATAGCAGGTTTCGGGGCTTTTAGGGCTTTAGCAATAGTTTCAACCTTCTTAGTAGTATATTCGAGGTTATTAATCTGAGACGCTAGTCTATTAGTAGTTTTTCGGACCTTTCCCGATTCAGTATAATCGCGGAAAACCTCGATTAAGTCTAAAAATAGCGTTTGTTTATTCTAGAAGCTAGTAATTGTATAAGCTTTAACTAAAAGGTTGTAGGCTTTAAGAATCAATTGGTTAGCCGGATCGAGGTTAGCGGGTTCGGATATTTTCAGTATTTTGTTGTTCCGGTTAAGGGTAAACGTGTTAGTTCGTTTTAGGAAGCGGAGGGGGATAGATCTAGTTGTTGTATTAAAGGGGTTAATACTAAGATTATCGGTTAGACTAGATATATCGATTTGTGGGTTAAAACGTATAGTAGCCGGTAGTGTAAATGATGTTAATATATTTATAGCTGTATTAGCTAATATAGGCGGACTAGACCTAATAATAGTAACGGTTGCTAAAGAAACAGTTAAAAAGAAGTTGAAATTTAAGTCCTAGGCGTTTAATTGGTTAGTAGGCGTTGATAGGTCTTCTATATTAATAAGTGTTAATATTGTAGTTTATATTAGTTATATTGACTAGTAAAAGTTTCTATAAAATAGACAGTATACTTAAAAAGCGATTTTTAAGCTCTTAAAACTTAATATTATTTTATTAAACTTAAATCAAGGATTTAGCTTAATATTATTATTTAATATTGTTAAAGTAGATAACTGATTTTTAATATCTTTTAGTATCCGGAAGTGCCGGAAGTACTAGCGGCGGCGGTATAAGGGTTGTAGCGATATACGAATAGCTTCGTTCGATCCGCTAAAGCCGGTAATATCGAGTAAAATAGTTCTTATAAGAGTGTTAATAAAAGTGATGATATTGTCGATAGTTTTCGGTTTTAAGGGTATTCGGGGATATAAGGTAATTTATCGCCGGCGACGATAACTTGGGAATAGGTAGTTATACTAAAGTATAAATAGTTTTATTAGGTCTACAGAGGTCTATTTAGCTTATTGTTAACGTCTGATTAATAATATTTTATTGTTTTTATTGCTTTTTCGATGTTTTTATATTTTTGTAAGGTTTTTAGTGAAAATTTCGAAATATAGGGTAAAAATCGACGAAATCGACGGCGACGACGATATCTCGATAGCGGATAGTTGTACAGCTAGGCGGCCTAGCTTATTCGATCCGTAGAAGAGTTATTTATTATATTCCGAGTTGATCTGATGATTTTCGATATCTGTATATATTTTTTCGATAAATTTGATTTTACCTTTTTAAAAGATATATAAGAGTCTTAATATTGTTTTCGTATTTTTAGCTAGTTTTAGCTTATATTAGACTTCTGACCTGGTTATATGATATTTTTAGGAGCAGATATTAGTTTCGCTTATATAAGCTAGACTAGCGTCTATTCCGGGTTTAGTGCCAAATAAAAGCTCTAGGCTTAATTGGTTAGTGTTTAGCTTATCCTTTAGTTTCCTTCGTGCTAGGGCAAATTGACGGCACGCTANGTAAAAACCTTACTTTTCGACGTCGACGACGATAACTCGGTGGCGCCGGGTCGTACAACAAAGCCGATTGCTTTATTCGAACCGCCGTACTGTAATTAGTCGTTATAACGAAAGATCCGATCGTTTTCGATAACTGTACGCGTTTTTTTCGATTCCGTGATATGTAGGTCTTAATATTGTTTTCGAAAAAGAATTGTAATAATTTAATAAAAGTTTATATAACTAAGTCAGATAATACTTTCGGGTCTAAATACTAAAGTCCTTTTTATTACTTTATATACCTTGTATAGTTTTGAGTTGCTAATATAGTTTTCGAAGCAATTTATATACCTTAGTACTAAATAGGAACAAGCTTTACCCCGAGTAGTATAAAGACTACAGAAGTGCTAATTGGTTATATATAGTTGCGAGCAAAGGCTATATTTAGCTTAGCGCTTACAAAATTGGGTTATATACCCAAAGCCTTAATATTTTATATATTAAGTTAACTTTATTATACTAAGTAGCTTTTTAGCCTTAACTGAGATTCTACTAATAAAAACTCGGTATCTAATATACCTATCTACTTCTTCGCTAATCTTAAAAGAGACTATAACTGAACTAGCTTTTTTAGTAGCTCGGTTAGTTTCAGATAATAATTAATAAAGGGTTCCGATTAGTTAGATATTAAGGCTAGAATTAAAGATTTTTAGTTTTTCAAGAACTAATTCTATTCTATTAAATATATTAAACTCTAAAGTAGAAATTCTATATAATACGACTTTAAACTAAGACTCGTCTTTTTAAATAGTTTTAAAATTAATAAGACTTTTCTAAATATCAAGTTTCTCGATTAAGAAGTCAGTTGTATAAGAAGTCGAAGTAGTTAATATTAGATTCTTTTTATTAGTCGTGCTAGTAATAATCGAGACTACTAGTCTCTTAACCCTTTTAGTTTTAAAAGCTTTATTAATTAAGTTGTGAACTAAGATAGTTAAAAAGAGTAACGAAGTATCCCGGATTAAGATTAGCTAGTTTTAAGGTTTTTGCTTAACTATTTTAAGTTTACTCTATATTATAGTCTAATTAGAAGCCTTTGAAGCTTCTAAAGTAGTAATATTAGTGAAGGTAGACTAGGCTAGAGGCTGGGTAACCGAAAGCTTAGCTTTAGCTTTAGTTTCCACTTTAATCTTAACTTAGATTTCAACTCTCTAAGTAGTATATTCGAGGTTATTAATTTAAAAAGCTAATTAGTTAATAACTTTTTTGACTTTACCGAATTCGATATAATCTCGGAAAACTTTAATTAAGTCGAGAATTTAGATTTATTGATCCTGGAAATTAGTAATAATATAAACTTTAACTAATAAATTATAAGTTTCTAAGATTAGTTAATTAGCCGGATTCGTATTAATAATATTAGTAACCAGATTCGTATTAATAGGTTTAGTAGTTCTCGGGTTTTTATTAGTCTAATTAGCTAGTAAAAAGGAGTTAGTCTATTTAAATAACCGAAATAGGATTTTACTTATAGTAGGTCTAAAAAGAGGATTTATATTTAGATTATCTGAAAAGCTAGATATATCAATTTAAAAGTTAAAATATATAATAGTAGATAGTATTAGTAATATTAATATATTTATAACTATAATATTAAAAACTAGAGAGCTAGATTATACAATTGTAAATATAGCTAATAAGGTAATTAAAAATAAAATAAATTCTTTACTTTATATATTTTAATTAGTTAGTATCGAAAGGCCTTCTATTTTAAATAGTATTAATATCTCTTTTCCTAGAAAGTATATTAACCTTAAAAGAGCTTTTCTAGATTATCTAAAAACTTAATATTTCTTTAATATTATTTTATTAAAAGCTAAATAAATAATTTAGATTTAATATCGTTCTTAATATTAATAAAGTAGATAGTCGATTTTTAATAAATTTAGTAATATAAAGTAATTTAGTATTAACGATAATAACTTGGGAATTAAATATTATATTAAAGTGATTTTTAGTTTAACGGATTTGTAAAAGCCGATATACTAAGAAGTACTATTTTTTATATATTTTTTAATAGATTTTTTATTATTTTTAATAGTTTTTATATTTTTGAAAAATTCGAAGAAAATTATAATATAAAGTAAAAACCTTATTTTTCTATACCGATAACGATAACTTAGTAACACTGAATTGTATAATAAAGCCGATTACTTTATTCGATCTATTATATTATAATTAGTTGTTATAATAAAAGATCCGATCGTTTTCGATAACTATATATATTTTTTCGATTCCGAAGACTTTTATAAATAAAAAAATCAAGATTATTATATTTTTTTTTTCAGTTAGTATAAAAGTATATTAGTTTAATTTTATTTAAATCGAACTTAATACTATTTAATATTCTAAATATATAAAACTTTTTAATTTCTCTTTCTAGTATTCGGTAATTCTTTTTTAAACTAGTGAAGTTAGTTACTAATACTATATCGTTTATATAAAACCAAACTAAGTAGCTAATTAGTAGGAAAAGGTCGCGAATATAAATTAAAAATAAAATAAAGCTAATCAGACTATCTTAAAGAATATTAGTATTAATTAACTAGAATAATTTAATATAACTATCGAAACTAAGTCTTAATAATCGGTTCTTTAAAAAGTAGCTAATCTAAATTATAAAACTAATTAGAAGGTTAAGGTTCTTTAGTATTATTAATAATTGATTTTTTGAGATATAGTCGAAAGCTTCTTTAATATCGAGGAATAAAACTGATATTTTAAATTTAATATTATTTTAGATTTTAGCTACTAGTATTAATATTATATTAATAGTAGACTTTTTAAATTTATTACTAATTTAGAAATTATATAATAAGCTAGTAGTCTTAGTTAAATAAACTAGTCTCTTAACTAATATCCTTTTACTTATTTTATCTAAATAATTAAGAAATAAGATAACTTTATATACTTTTAAAACTAAGTAATCGGGTTTAACTAACTTTTTAAATATAATATTAGTAGCTTACTTCTAATAAATAGAGTGGTAACTAAAGTTAATTAATAAGTTATAAACTTTAAAGAATATATTAAGAATAACTTAATAAGTTTTATTAATAATATCCTAAGTAATTCTATCGAGTCCGGGCGTTTTTCCTTTAATTTTAATTGAATAGGCTAATTTTAGCTTACTAATTGCTAGCTCGGGCTAGCTATCAACTGTATAACTTGCCTAATCGGGACTAGTCGATAAAGGGGGTTGTGGGAAGAGAGTAGTCTTTAAAATAATCGCTTTCCCTTTAAAGCTAGTTTAGCTAGAAATAGTTAGTAGTTTGTAATCCGAATAAAGCTTAGTATAGTTAAAAGCTTTATAAATTATCTTTGGGTTGCTAGCTTCTAAAAAGATATTCTAGTAATCTCTTTTAATATATTTAATAACTGAAAAATAAGAGTTACACGCTAGTTAGTATTATTCTTGATAAATTACTAAATCAAGTAGCTTTAACTTTCTTTAAATTAGTAATATTGATTTTCTTAAATATTTTAGCTCGCTAGTCTACTAAGGCTTAGCTCTTAATATCGGCTTTATTTTAGAAATCGCTTTATTAGCTACTAACCCGATTAGTCAAGTTAGTTCCAAGCTAATTAACTCTAAATAGCTTTAATTAATTAAATTAAACTTTAAATTAACTCTAGTAAACTTTGAGGGTTCCTGACTAAGAATTAAACTATTTTCGACTAAATCAATTAGACTAGTCTTAAATAGTCTCTAATTAGTTAACTTAGTATTATAAGATTGAAGTAAGTTATTTAACTTTTAATTTTACTTTTTTATAATAAATAAAATTAGTAGATAATCTAAATTAATATTATCTAGTACTTACTAATTATCAATATACCTCGCTAACCTTGAAGTAGCTAAAGTTAAATTAATAACTAACTAACTAGTCCCTTTAAAGAAAGTATTAATCCTAAGATTATTTAATAAATCAAGGTTATTATCTTTAATCTAATTAGCTAATTAGGTTCTATTTAAGGTAGTAGTTAAATTAGAGTTCTACTAAAGGTAGTATATATTAAAATCCTTTAATATAAACAAATTAGTTGAAATAGCTCTTGGAAATAAACTTCTTTCAACTATTTTAATTAATTCGCTTTCGACTTAACTAGTCTCGTTATAAATATTAACTATTTCGAGTGTATTGCTTCTCTCGCCTAGCTTTAATATTAATAAGTCGGAATCAGTATTATTAACTATTAGTATTATACTAATAACTAGTGTTTTAGTGATATAAACGAGGGTTCGTAGCCAGAAGTTTTTTATAAAAACTAGGATTTAAATAAAGTTAGTATATAATATTAATCGACAATTTAAGAAATTGCTAGTACTAATACTAATATCGGTAATAATCTAGAGTTCTTAGATTATTATTAAATCGATATTAAGTTTAATAGCTAATTATAATACCGATTTAATTATTAGACTACTTCGGTTTAAATTCATTTATATAACTTTAATATCCGAGCTAATTATAAACTAACTTGTTTAATAATCTTATACACCTCGCAATCCTTTAAATTAGTATTATATACTAGTCTACAATTAGTATATTTAAATATTAAGTAAGAATAGTTTTTACTTCTTTTATTATAAACATTATAATTATATTAAGAGATATTATATAGCTCGTTATATAGATTATATTTAACTACTTTTTTATAAAATTATATTATATACTTAAAACCTAAACACTTAATATATTAAGTAGACCTAGTTATTATTAATAGTCTTTCGATCTAATAGCTAGTTCCGGCTATATATACGCGATTATATATATACTTATTTACTTCTTTACTAATTATAAATAAGACGATTATTAAGTTAGTTTTTTTAGTCGCTCGATTATTAACCGAGCTAAACTAATAAAGTAGTCTAATAGGTTTTAACTTTAGATTCTTATTAAAAGTCTTAAATTTATTTAAGATTAGCTCTATTCTATTAAGTATATTAAAGTTATTAGTAGAAATACTATATAATACTACTTTAAACTATAGTTTATCCTTTTAAATAATCTTAAAACTAGCGGTTTTTTTTTAAATTACTAGCTTCTTAATTAAGAAGTTAGTAGTATAAAAGGTTATAATAATAATAACTAAGTTCTTCTTATTAGTTATATTCGAAATAGCCGAAATAATAGGTCTTTTAATACTCTTTAGCTTAAAAGCCTTATTAAACGAATTTCGAAGTTATAATAAAGAAATTAGTATATATTAATCCCGGATTAGAATTAGTTAGTTAATAGTTTTTTTAGTCTTTTTAATAAGCTTTTTAACTTCTATAATAATCTAGAAGTTAATAATATTAATAGCAGTTACTAAAGCGAAAGAAGGTTTAGAAATAATATTAAACTTAGTATTAAATTTAGTATTAAATATAATATTAAGTAAAATAACTAGAATAGTATTTAATTTTTCGATATTAAGAGATTTAACTTTAGTTTAAATTATTTTAATTATATTAATATTAGTAGTAGCCTTAGTCTCGATATATTTAGTTATATATTCTAGATTGTTAATTTGTTCTACTAACAATTAACTAACTTTCTTGATTTAATTAGATTTAGTATATTCTCGAAAGATCTTAATTAAATTTAAAATATTAGTTTATTTTTTTTTAGACTTAATTAATAATAGAGCTTTAATTAATAAGTTATAAGTTTATAGAATTTTAGTATTAGTAAGGTTGCTAGCGGGTTTAGTAGAGGTTCTCGGATTTTTATTAGTCTGATTAGCTAGAGAAAAGGAGTTAGTCTATTTAGATAACTAAAGTAAGATTTTACTTATAATAAATTTAAAAAGAGAGTTTATATTTAGATTGTTTAAAAGGCTAGATATATTAATTTGAAGGTTAAATTTATAAGTAGTTAGTAAGGTCGGCGATATAGTAATATCTATAGTTAGAATTAAAGAACTAGACTTAATAATAGTTAAAGTAATTAAGATAGTTAAAAAAGAGTTAGTTTCTAAATTCTAAGTATTTTAATTAGTCGGTATCAAGGGGCCTTCTATTTTAGATAGTATTAATATCTCCTTTCTTAAAAAGTGTATTAATCCCGAAAAAGCTTTACTAAATAAATCTATAACTTAATTATTCTTTAATATTTTTTTATTAAGTTTAAAGTAATACTTTTAATTTAATATTATAGTTTAATATCGCTAAAACAGATAGTCGATTTTCGGTGATATAAAGTAACTTTATAATAATAATAATATCTCGGGAACTAAAAGTTATATCGAAGTGATTTTTAGTTTAATAGATCTATAGAAGTTAATATATCTAAAAACAATGTTTTTTATATATTTTTTAATAGATTTTTAGATATTTTTAATTATTTTTATATTTTTTTTAAAAATTAATAAAAAATCGTAATATAGAGTAAAAACCTTACTTTTCGATATTAATAATAATAACTCGGTAGTATTAGGTTATATAATAAAGCTAATTACTTTATTCGAACTACTATATTATAATTAGTCGTTATAGTAAAAGATCTAATCGTTTTTAATAACTATATATATTTTTTCGATTCGGAGATCTTTTTTTATAATATAATATTAATATTTCTTAAAATAAAGTTTCTAACCTAGTTATATAATATTTTTAAAAGTAGATATTAATTTCGTTTATATAAGTTAGACTAGTATCTATTCCGGGTTTAGTATTAAATAAAAGTTCTAAATTTAATTAGTTAGTATTTAATTTATTTTATAGTTTCTTTTATATTAAAGTAAATTAATAATATATTAATATTAAATACTCTATAGTCTCTTTTTAACTATATATATATTTTATTAAATAGACTAAAGTCTAATTAATATAAATAGACTTTAAAGTATTTATAGTTTATTTTAAATTAATAAAAAGTACTAGTAGCTATATACTTTATATTAAATAAGATCGAGAGTTTATTTTGAGTAACTAATTTATAAGTTAATAAATAATTAGTCTTTTCAGTTAATTAGTTAAC